>OU342743.1:140427372-140460037 GCA_910589775.1 Avena eriantha
TGAAAAGGACACACATCCAATGATACTGGTGGATCCTTATGTGGTTTGTGAGAAGAACAGACATGCAATGACTCTAGATGTGGTTCATGAGAAGAACACACATGCAATGACACTAGTGGATCCATGTGTAGTTTATGAGAGGAACATACATGCAATGACACTGGTTGTGGTACATGAAAAGAACAAACATGCAATGACACTGGTGGATCCATATGTGGTTTGTGAGAAGAATAGACATTCGATGACTCTAGATGTGGTTCATGAGAAGAACAGACATACAATGACACTAGTGTATCCGTATGTGGTTTGTGAGAAGAACAGACATGCAATGACACTGGGTGTGGTTCATGAAAAGAACAAACAAACAATGATACTGGTGGATCCATGTGTGGTTCGTTTAGAAGAACACACATGCAATGAACACATGCAATGACACTGGTGGATCCATGTGTGGTTTGTTTAGAGGAACAGACATGCAATGACACTGGGTGTGGATCATGAAAAGAACAGACATGCAATGACACTGGTGGATCCTTATGTGGTTTGTGAGAAGAACAGACATGCAATGACTCTAGATGTCGTTCATGAGAAGAATAGACGTGCAATGACACTATTGTATCTTTATGTGGTTCATGAGAAGAACACACAAGCAATGACACTGGGTGTGGTTCATGAAAGGAACACACATCCAGTGACACTGGTGGATCCATATGTGGTTTGTGGAAAGAACAGACATGTAATGACTCTAGATGTGGTTCTTGAGAAGAACACACATGCAATGAGACTGCTGGGTCCTTATGTGGTTTCAGAGAAGAACATACATGCAATGAATCTAGATGTGGTTCATGAGAAGAACAGACATGCAATGACACTTGTGTATCCTTATGTGGTTTGTGAGAAGAACATACATGCAATGACACTAGGTGTGGTTCATGAAAAGAACAGACATACAATGGTACTGGTGGATCCATGTGTGGTTTGTTTAGAAGGACACACTTGCAATGACCACATGCAATGACACTAGTGGATCCATGTGTGGTTTGTTTAGAGGAACAGACATGCAATGACACAGGGTGTGGTTCATGAAAAGAACAGACATGCAATGACACTGGTGGATCCTTATGTGGTTCATGAAAAGAAGAGACATGCAATAACTCTAGTGGATCCATATGTGGTTTGTGGAAAGAACAGACATGCAATGACTCTAGCTGTGGTTCATGAAAAGAACACACATGCAATGACACTAGTGGATCCTTATGTGGTTTGTGAGAAGAACAGACATGCAATGACACTGGTGTATCCTTATGTGGTTTGTGAGAAGAACATACATGAAATGACACTGGGTGTGGTTCATGAAAAGAACACACATCAAGTGACACTGAAGGATCCATATGTGGTTTGTGGAAAGAACATGCATGCAATGACACTGGGTGTGGTTCATGAAAACAACACACATCCAATGACACTAGTGGATCCTTATGTGGTTTATGAAAATAACAGACATCCAATGACACTGTGTGTGATTCATGAAAAGAACACACCTCCAATGACACTTGTGGATCCTTATGTGGTTTGTGAGAAGAACAGACATGCAATGACTCTAGATGTGGTTCATGAGAAGAACAGACATGCAGTGACACTGGTGTATCCTTATGTGGTTTGTGAGAAGAACAGACATGCGATGACTCTAGATGTGGTTCATGAGAAGAACATACATGCAATGACACTGGTGTATCCTTATGTGGTTTGTGAGAAGAACACGCATTCAATGACACTAGTGGATCCATGTGTGGTTTGTTTAGAAGAACACACATGCAATGACCACATGCAATGACACTAGTGGATCCATGTGTGGTTTGTTTAGAGGAACAGACATAAAATGACACTGGGTGTGGTTTGTGGAAAGAACAGACATACAATGGCTCTAGCTGTGGTTCATGAAAAGAACACACATCCAATGACACTGATGGATCCATGTGTGGTTTGTGAGAAGAACAGACATGCGATGACACTAGGTGTGGTTCATGAGAAGAACGCACATCCAATGACACTGGTGGATCCATGTGTGGTTTGTGAGAAGAACACACATACAAGGACACTGGGTGTGGTTCATGAAAAGAACACACATCCAATGATACTGGTGGATCCTTATGTGGTTTGTGAGAAGAACAGACATGCAATGACTCTAGATGTGGTTCATGAGAAGAACACTCATGCAATGACACTGGTGGATCCTTGTGTGGTTTATGAGAGGAACAGACATGCAATGACACTAGTTTTGGTTCCTGAAAAGAACAAACATGCAATGACACTAGTGGATCCATATGTGGTTTGTGAGAAGAATAGACATGCGATGACTCTAGATGTGGTTCATGAGAAGAACAGACATGCAATGACACTAGTGTATCCATATGTGGTCTGTGAGAAGAACAGACATGCAATGACACTGGGTGTGGTTCACGAAAAGAACAAACAAGCAATGATACTGGTGGATCCATGTGTGGTTTGTTTATAAGAACACACATGCAATGAACACATGCAATGACATTGGTGGATCCGTGTGTGGTTTGTTTAGAGGAACAGACACGCAATGACACTGGGTGTGGTTCATGAAAAGAAAAGACATTAAATGACACTGGTGGATCCTTATGTGGTTTGTGAGAAGAACAGACATGTAATGACTCTAGATGTCGTTCATGAGAAAAATAGACATGCAATGACACTGGTTTATCTTTATGTGGTTCATGAGAAGAACGCCCAAGCAATGACACTGGGTGTGGTTTATGAAAAGAACACACATCCAGTGACACTGGTGGATCCATATGTGGTTTGTGGAAAGAACAAACATGCAATGACTCTAGATGTGGTTCATGAGAAGAACAGACATGCAATGACACTAGTGGATCCATATGTGGTTTGTGAGAAGAACATACATGCAATGACCCTAGATGTGGTTCATGAGAAGAACAGACATGCAATGACACTGGTGTATCCTTATGTGGTTTGTTAGAAGAACAGACATGCAATGACACTAGGTGTGGTTCATGAAAAGAACACACATCTAGTGACACTAGTGGATCCATATGTGGTTTGTGGAAAGAACATACATGCAATGACACTGGGTGTGGTTCATGAAAACAACACACATCCAATGACACTGGTGGATCCATGTGTGGTTTGTGAGAAGAACACACATGCAATGACACTGAGTGTGGTTGATGAAAAGATCACACATCCAACGACACTCGTGGATCCTTATGTGGTTTATGAAAAGAACAAACATCCAATGACAATGTGTGTGGTTCATGAAGAGAACACAGATCCAATGACACTGGTGGATCCTTATGTGGTTTGTGAGAAGAACAAACATGCAATGACTCTAGATGTGGTTCATGAGAAGAAAAGACATGCAATGACACTAGTGTATCCTTATGTGGTTTGTGAGAAGAACAGACATGCAATGACACTAGGTGTGGTTCATGAAAAGAAGAGACATGCAATGGTACTGGTGGATCCATGTGTGGTTTGTTTAGAAGAAAAAACATGCAATGACCACATGCAATGGCACTAGTGGATCCATGTGTTGTTTGTTTAGAGGAACAGACATGCAATGACACTAGGTGTGGTTCATGAAAAGAACAGATATGCAATGACACTGGTGGATCCTTATGTGGTTCATGAAAAGAACAGACATGCAATAACTCTGGTGGATCCATATGTGGTTTGTGGAAAGAACACACATGCAATGACTCTAGCTGTGGTTCATGAAAAGAAAACGCATCCAATGACATTGGTGGATCCATGTGTGGTTTGTGAGAAGAACGGACATGCGATGACACTAGGTGTGGTTCATGAGAAGAACACACATGCAATGACACTAGTGGATCCATGTGTGGTTTGTGAGAATAACACACATGCAATGACACTGGGTGTGGTTCATGAAAAGGACACACATCCAATGATACTGGTGGATCCTTATGTGGTTTGTGAGAAGAACAGACATGCAATGACTCTAGATGTGGTTCATGAGAAGAACACACATGCAATGACACTAGTGGATCCATGTGTAGTTTATGAGAGGAACATACATGCAATGACACTTGTTGTGGTACATGAAAAGAACAAACATGCAATGACACTGGTGGATCCATATGTGGTTTGTGAGAAGAATAGACATTCGATGACTCTAGATGTGGTTCATGAGAAGAACAGACATACAATGACACTAGTGTATCCGTATGTGGTTTGTGAGAAGAACAGACATGCAATGACACTGGGTGTGGTTCATGAAAAGAACAAACAAACAATGATACTGGTGGATCCATGTGTGGTTCGTTTAGAAGAACACACATGCAATGAACACATGCAATGACACTGGTGGATCCATGTGTGGTTTGTTTAGAGGAACAGACATGCAATGACACTGGGTGTGGATCATGAAAAGAACAGACATGCAATGACACTGGTGGATCCTTATGTGGTTTGTGAGAAGAACAGACATGCAATGACTCTAGATGTCGTTCATGAGAAGAATAGACGTGCAATGACACTATTGTATCTTTATGTGGTTCATGAGAAGAACACACAAGCAATGACAATGGGTGTGGTTCATGAAAGGAACACACATCCAGTGACACTGGTGGATCCATATGTGGTTTGTGGAAAGAACAGACATGTAATGACTCTAGATGTGGTTCTTGAGAAGAACACACATGCAATGAGACTGCTGGGTCCTTATGTGGTTTCAGAGAAGAACATACATGCAATGAATCTAGATGTGGTTCATGAGAAGAACAGACATGCAATGACACTTGTGTATCCTTATGTGGTTTGTGAGAAGAACATACATGCAATGACACTAGGTGTGGTTCATGAAAAGAACAGACATACAATGGTACTGGTGGATCCATGTGTGGTTTGTTTAGAAGAACACACTTGCAATGACCACATGCAATGACACTAGTGGATCCATGTGTGGTTTTTTTAGAGGAACAGACATGCAATGACACAGGGTGTGGTTCATGAAAAGAACAGACATGCAATGACACTGGTGGATCCTTATGTGGTTCATGAAAAGAAGAGACATGCAATAACTCTAGTGGATCCATATGTGGTTTGTGGAAAGAACAGACATGCAATGACTCTAGCTATGGTTCATGAAAAGAACACACATGCAATGACACTAGTGGATCCTTATGTGGTTTGTGAGAAGAACAGACATGCAATGACACTGGTGTATCCTTATGTGGTTTGTGAGAAGAACATACATGAAATGACACTGGGTGTGGTTCATGAAAAGAACACACATCAAGTGACACTGAAGGATCCATATGTGGTTTGTGGAAAGAACATGCATTCAATGACACTGGGTGTGGTTCATGAAAACAACACACATCCAATGACACTAGTGGATCCTTATGTGGTTTATGAAAATAACAGACATCCAATGACACTGTGTGTGATTCATGAAAAGAACACACCTCCAATGACACTTGTGGATCCTTATGTGGTTTGTGAGAAGAACAGACATGCAATGACTCTAGATGTGGTTCATGAGAAGAACAGACATGCAGTGACACTGGTGTATCCTTATGTGGTTTGTGAGAAGAACAGACATGCGATGACTCTAGATGTGGTTCATGAGAAGAACATACATGCAATGACACTGGTGTATCCTTATGTGGTTTGTGAGAAGAACACGCATTCAATGACACTAGTGGATCCATGTGTGGTTTGTTTAGAAGAACACACATGCAATGACCACATGCAATGACACTAGTGGATC
This sequence comes from Avena eriantha, assembly GCA_910589775.1. NCBI lineage: Eukaryota > Viridiplantae > Streptophyta > Magnoliopsida > Poales > Poaceae > Avena > Avena eriantha. The sequence goes on from OU342743.1 coordinate 140,433,158, forward strand.
CATGTGTGGTTTGTTTAGAGGAACAGACATAAAATGACACTGGGTGTGGTTTGTGGAAAGAACAGACATACAATGGCTCTAGCTGTGGTTCATGAAAAGAACACACATCCAATGACACTGATGGATCCATGTGTGGTTTGTGAGAAGAACAGACATGCGATGACACTAGGTGTGGTTCATGAGAAGAACGCACATCCAATGACACTGGTGGATCCATGTGTGGTTTGTGAGAAGAACACACATACAAGGACACTGGGTGTGGTTCATGAAAAGAACACACATCCAATGATACTGGTGGATCCTTATGTGGTTTGTGAGAAGAACAGACATGCAATGACTCTAGATGTGGTTCATGAGAAGAACATTCATGCAATGACACTGGTGGATCCTTGTGTGGTTTATGAGAGGAACAGACATGCAATGACACTAGTTGTGGTTCCTGAAAAGAACAAACATGCAATGACACTAGTGGATCCATATGTGGTTTGTGAGAAGAATAGACATGCGATGACTCTAGATGTGGTTCATGAGAAGAACAGACATGCAATGACACTAGTGTATCCATATGTGGTCTGTGAGAAGAACAGCCATGCAATGACACTGGGTGTGGTTCACGAAAAGAACAAACAAGCAATGATACTGGTGGATCCATGTGTGGTTTGTTTATAAGAACACACATGCAATGAACACATGCAATGACATTGGTGGATCCGTGTGTGGTTTGTTTAGAGGAACAGACATGCAATGACACTGGGTGTGGTTCATGAAAAGAAAAGACATTAAATGACACTGGTGGATCCTTATGTGGTTTGTGAGAAGAACAGACATGTAATGACTCTAGATGTCGTTCATGAGAAAAATAGACATGCAATGACACTGGTTTATCTTTATGTGGTTCATGAGAAGAACGCCCAAGCAATGACACTGGGTGTGGTTCATGAAAAGAACACACATCCAGTGACACTGGTGGATCCATATGTGGTTTGTGGAAAGAACAAACATGCAATGACTCTAGATGTGGTTCATGAGAAGAACAGACATGCAATGACACTGGTGGATCCATATGTGGTTTGTGAGAAGAACATACATGCAATGACCCTAGATGTGGTTCATGAGAAGAACAGACATGCAATGACACTGGTGTATCCTTATGTGGTTTGTTAGAAGAACAGACATGCAATGACACTAGGTGTGGTTCATGAAAAGAACACACATCTAGTGACACTAGTGGATCCATATGTGGTTTGTGGAAAGAACATACATGCAATGACACTGGGTGTGGTTCATGAAAACAACACACATCCAATGACACTGGTGGATCCATGTGTGGTTTGTGAGAAGAACACACATGCAATGACACTGAGTGTGGTTGATGAAAAGATCACACATCCAACGACACTCGTGGATCCTTATGTGGTTTATGAAAAGAACAAACATCCAATGACAATGTGTGTGGTTCATGAAGAGAACACAGATCCAATGACACTGGTGGATCCTTATGTGGTTTGTGAGAAGAACAAACATGCAATGACTCTAGATGTGGTTCATGAGAAGAACAGACATGCAATGACACTAGTGTATCCTTATGTGGTTTGTGAGAAGAACAGACATGCAATGACACTAGGTGTGGTTCATGAAAAGAAGAGACATGCAATGGTACTGGTGGATCCATGTGTGGTTTGTTTAGAAGAAAAAACATGCAATGAACACATTCAATGGCACTAGTGGATCCATGTGTTGTTTGTTTAGAGGAACAGACATGCAATGACACTAGGTGTGGTTCATGAAAAGAACAGATATGCAATGACACTGGTGGATCCTTATGTGGTTCATGGAAAGAACAGACATGCAATAACTCTGGTGGATCCATATGTGGTTTGTGGAAAGAACACACATGCAATGACTCTAGCTGTGGTTCATGAAAAGAACACGCATCCAATGACATTGGTGGATCCATGTGTGGTTTGTGAGAAGAACGGACATGCGATGACACTAGGTGTGGTTCATGAGAAGAACACACATGCAATGACACTAGTGGATCCATGTGTGGTTTGTGAGAATAACACACATGCAATGACACTGGGTGTGGTTCATGAAAAGGACACACATCCAATGATACTGGTGGATCCTTATGTGGTTTGTGAGAAGAACAGACATGCAATGACTCTAGATGTGGTTCATGAGAAGAACACACATGCAATGACACTAGTGGATCCATGTGTAGTTTATGAGAGGAACATACATGCAATGACACTGGTTGTGGTACATGAAAAGAACAAACATGCAATGACACTGGTGGATCCATATGTGGTTTGTGAGAAGAATAGACATTCGATGACTCTAGATGTGGTTCATGAGAAGAACAGACATACAATGACACTAGTGTATCCGTATGTGGTTTGTGAGAAGAACAGACATGCAATGACACTGGGTGTGGTTCATGAAAAGAACAAACAAACAATGATACTGGTGGATCCATGTGTGGTTCGTTTAGAAGAACACACATGCAATGAACACATGCAATGACACTGGTGGATCCATGTGTGGTTTGTTTAGAGGAACAGACATGCAATGACACTGGGTGTGGATCATGAAAAGAACAGACATGCAATGACACTGGTGGATCCTTATGTGGTTTGTGAGAAGAACAGACATGCAATGACTCTAGATGTCGTTCATGAGAAGAATAGACGTGCAATGACACTATTGTATCTTTATGTGGTTCATGAGAAGAACACACAAGCAATGACACTGGGTGTGGTTCATGAAAGGAACACACATCCAGTGACACTGGTGGATCCATATGTGGTTTGTGGAAAGAACAGACATGTAATGACTCTAGATGTGGTTCTTGAGAAGAGCACACATGCAATGAGACTGCTGGGTCCTTATGTGGTTTCAGAGAAGAACATACATGCAATGAATCTAGATGTGGTTCATGAGAAGAACAGACATGCAATGACACTTGTGTATCCTTATGTGGTTTGTGAGAAGAACATACATGCAATGACACTAGGTGTGGTTCATGAAAAGAACAGACATACAATGGTACTGGTGGATCCATGTGTGGTTTGTTTAGAAGAACACACTTGCAATGACCACATGCAATGACACTAGTGGATCCATGTGTGGTTTGTTTAGAGGAACAGACATGCAATGACACAGGGTGTGGTTCATGAAAAGAACAGACATGCAATGACACTGGTGGATCCTTATGTGGTTCATGAAAAGAAGAGACATGCAATAACTCTAGTGGATCCATATGTGGTTTGTGGAAAGAACAGACATGCAATGACTCTAGCTGTGGTTCATGAAAAGAACACACATGCAATGACACTAGTGGATCCATGTGTGGTCTGTGAGAAGAACAGACATGCGATGACACTGGTGTAGTTCATGAGAAGAACACGCATCCAATGACACTAGTGGATCCATGTGTGGTTTGTGAGAAGAACACACATGCAATGACACTGGGTGTGGTTCATGAAAAGAACACACATCCAATGACACTGATGGATCCTTATGTGGTTTGTGAGAAGAACATACAGGTTGGACCATCCTATGTTGTTGGATGCCTCGGTTATTAAATTAATTAGTATAGATTTTATGTAAAAATAAAACTATATTGCTTAATGCATGTAGGATGATGTCGGGCAGGTAATTCAACAAAGCCAAGCTTAATTTGTTGGCTCCTGGGCATCGAGTTATCCACCTTGCAACAGAGCCAAACAGTGGCACCACTGATCTGCCGGCTACTACCTAATTTTGTTTTCTTGAGACATTATTATATACAAAATATCAAATGTATCACATGATTGTGAATGACAAAAGAAATTAATGATACATCAATTTTTGGTTATATTCATAATATTTTTGTCAGACGGTACTGCACTTGGTACATGAATAAGGTTTGTATAATGCATATGAGAACATATTATACATGGATATATATGAAAATAGCATTTGAATTAACTCATATATTGTAAGTTCTAATTCTACTGATTCACACATGGCATATATATCAGAGCTGATGGGTCACTATGTTTTATTCAATTAAGAAAAACATGGTTTCTGTGCATATATAAACCAGATCTTCTTATAATCAGCCTGGACATGATTGTTCTAATATAGCGCATTGCACTTTGTTAGCCAGAGGAACTGAATGACACATATTTAATTGAAGTATTTTTAACTACTAGGCTAGGGAATTATAATGTATGGGACCTTAGTAAGAAACCACTGTTTGAAAAGATCGTGAACATTATGATCTATGGATTTTGGATACAGAAAGGATTTTTTGTTCTATATGGAGAAACAAAAAAGTATGAGTTGCGGTTTAGAAAGATTGTTACATCACGGTCTCTCAATTTTAGAGACATTTTATCCTTTGCATATATATAAAGCTAGGCTAATATCTTTTCATTAATTTGCACCTCTAATTTATATGCAAAAATTTAACAGCATTTGGCCCAATTGAGTGGATGGGTCCAATTTTATATTCATTTTTCTATGTATCCCTTGAACGCTACTCAAATGAACAAATTCGGTTCATATAGTTGTGATCCTTGAATAATGTAGAAGGAAAGTGTAGTCACATTACAATCATACACCTATGTATATCGACATTTGTGTATACAATATGTAAGTCTTGATGTGTATGACTGATACTTGCCAATCATTTGATTGCCATCAACATTGGAATGTTCCACGACCATTGGAAAAATAGTATTTTTTTGTCTTAATATACATATATGGAATGTGTCTCGATAATACCCACACAGGTTCTATGTTTAGGAGGAATAATTGCATACATATATATCGCCAATGATACAATAAAAAAAAGAAATAAAGTCATTGCCCCCGCACATAATTGTGTACATATATATCTTCAATGATAAAATACAAGAAAGTATAATAAAGTTATTGCCCGCGCATGTGCCAGGGCCACCTGGCTAGTTTGTATAAAAAGACATTATGTATTCTAAAACCCTAGTTTTTCTAAGTTACACATAAGAGAATGTGTGATGTTGAATGGAGATAATGTGATGCAGCTGGCTTCTTCTACGGTAGCTTTTTTTCGAAAAGGGGAAAAAGCCCCGGCCTCTGCATCGGCTGATGCATATAGCCTTTATTAACTTATTAAAATTATTACAACGAGTTCAAAACAAAACCCAGCTCATGGGTCGCAAAGAGTTGATACATGCACCAACCATCTAAAGAAAGCAAGAATTAAAAACATACGATGTATTAGCATGAGATCCTACAATCAAAACGCCACCCGCATCAGCTGAATAATTCCCGTGTGACCATCTCCAAACGGCTGCACCAAAAATCCACGGCAAGCCTGTGCTCCTCCGGCTGAAGGAAAGACCACATATAGATCCAGTATGTGGTTAATGGAATAACCTGCATAAAAGATGAGTTCGAAGCCCTGTTAAAAGTTAAATCATTCGTATATTCCATATAGCCCACAACAAAGCGCAAACACCCACTCGTATTTGAACTTTCTCTCTCTTATCCACCCCATGAAGCCAATTTCCAAAAAATTCTTAATGTTCTTTGGGGGTGCAAGATTATAAGCCATATGAACGATGCGCCACACAATTTTTGCAAAGGGGCAATCAATAAATAAATGTTGAATCGTTTCCTCTTTGTCACAAAAACAACTGTTTTTATCTCCTTGCCAATTTCTTTTTGCTAAGTTATCTTTTGTTAAAATAACTTTGCGATTTAGAAACCACATGAAAATTCTAATTTTCAGTGGTACCTTCATTTTCCAAATATACTTACGTAGGAATATTGTGTGGCCATTCATTAAGTCTAGATACATTGATTTGACAGAGAAAATATCGGAAGAAGTTAGATCCCATTTAAACCGATCATCATCGTCCACTAAGTGAATATCCATGAACCGATTAACTAAATATAGCCATCTTGACCACCTATTTTCAGTTAGAGCTCTACGAAAACCAATATTTAGAGGGTTATTAGACAAAACTTGTGCAACAGAAACTTCTTTTAGTTGCACAATATTGTAGAGCGATGGATATTAAATCGCTAAAGGAGTGTCTCCTAGCCAGGTATCCTCCCAAAAAAGTGTTTTATGTCCATTGTTGACAATAAAAGACCCTCGAGAAAAAAACTCTTCTTTCACTCGCATAAGGCCTTTCCAAAATCCCGACTCTGATGGCTTAGCTTGGACCTGCGATAGGGTCTTGGAGTGTAAATATTTATTTTTAAGAAGTTCTTGCCAAACACCTTCCTCGTTCAAAATTTTAAACAACTACTTGCTGAGTAAACATTTGTTCTTTATTTCTAAAACCTCAATGCCTAAACCACCTTGATCCTTTGGTCTACAAACAATATTCCATTTGGTTAGACGGTATTTTCTCTTATGTTCATCATTTTGCCAAAAAAAAGCGAGACCAAAAGAAGTCTAATCTCTTTTGAACCCCTTTAGGGATCTCCATAAATGATAACATAAACATTGGCAAGCTTGTTAAAACCGAGTTAATTAAAATCAAACGATCTTCGTATGATAATAATTTGCCTAACCAGCAAGCCAATTTTTTCTCAAAACGATACTCAACTGGTTTCCCTTCACCATTCTTCAATTTTCTAAAGTGAATTGAAATTCTCAAATATCTAAACGGAAAAGATCCAGACTCACAACCAAAGAGTTCTATATATTTTTCCTCTTCATCTTTGGCTTTTCCAAAGCAGAATAGTTTACTCTTGTGGAAATTTATTTTCAAACCCGAAAATTGCTCGAATATGCACAAAATTAATTTCATGTTCAAAGCTTTTTGCAAATCATGTTCCATGAAAATGATCGTATCATCAGCATATTGTATAATGAAAACTCCGCCCTCAACTAGATGGGGTCTGAGACCATCCACTTGACCATCTTCCTTTGCTCTAGAAATTAAAATGGCCAATATATCCGCAACAAGGTTAAAAAGAATAGGAGAAAGAGGATCTCCGTTTCTTAACCCTTTCTTGGTTTGAAAATTATGCCCTATCTCATCATTTACCCGAATACCCACACTCCCCCGTCTTATAAAATCATTGATCCAGTCACACCATAAAGGATCGAAGCCTTTCATTCTCAACGTTTGTTGTAAGAAGGACTATTTAACCTTGTCGTAGGCCTTCTCAAAATCTATTTTTAGAAGGACCCCATCTAACTTCTTCCTATGCAACTCATGAATAGTTTCATGGAGAACCACCACTCCCTCGAGAATGTGTCTCCTAGGCATGAAAGATGTCTGCGTCGGCCTGATAACTTTATGCGCAATGGATGCTATTCTATTAGTGCCAACTTTCGTAAAACACCACAGTAGCTAGAACCGCTTCCCATCTTTTTGCAAGTCCAGGGTGATAAGGAGGCTTGGCAATACCCAGAATATCTGTTGGTGCAGTGGAAGTGCCGTTGATCCTCCATAGAGAAAAACACAAGAGAGATCAAACAAGGTGTTACATGAAATTCCTCATTGTAGTTTTAATGCATGCCACTGTGTACACACCCTCTAACACTCCAATGCAGAAAACAAAATTCAGCTTGCTAATAACTTTAGCTGGATTGAATCATCCTGGTGTTCGAATGCTAATAGTTTTGTCAATTTGAGATAATAGAAGGGATGGATCCCTAGCTGTGTCAAACCGAGAAAATATAATGGTGAAAATGATGATTGATCAGGCCAGAGCAAGCCAGAACTAATCAGTAATCTTTTGGGTAATTACTTTCAATAGATTCGCACCCTCCATCTGCCACTTCCACGGCTCGGCCTCGGATAAAACAGCGCCGGCGAGATAGGGACCCTTGGGCTTCGGTCTAGTGACGCTGCTGCGTCCCGCCTCCATGACGGCGACTCATGTGACCCATCTCGATGTAAGGCGACAGGCGACAGCTGACCTAACCTGAACCAGACGCACCGGTGTTGGTGCTGCTGCCGGCAAGCCACCCGGCTACTGTAGGTGCGGTAGACACTAGACAGGTGTTCATGCCTTCAAGGAGCTTTGGACACTGGGAAGCGGCCCGGAAGGGTTTGGTCAAGCGCGTAGAATGGCAAGCAAAGAGCTGTCGTGTCTCAAGAGATCAATGCATAATCAATCGATGGACACACACCAAAGTGAATGTGGTCATATTTTTACGGTTTAGATTATTACTCGTCCCATTTACCATATATTTTTGCTGCGTAATGTTTGTATGAGACCTGTGACTCACTTGGCTTTCAGCGCGTTTTGGATGCCCTTAGCTCTCCCATACCATGTGCATCTACCAGACTCAACAGCTCTCCCCCTGCTTGAATAAAGTATACGTGCAAACACAATGCACTATTCCATTTCCTCACACATCTCACTAGTGTTATCCGCATATCATGTCGTGCCTACTGAACATAATGTTGTTGTAAACTTCCCGAAGCCTCCCATGCCAACCATGTATGTGAACGACGACGAAGCAAAATGATGAGACACATATCCTGGGCCTGGACACATGAACTCTTATTATTTATATAGGGAAACGGTCCAGGTCCTTAGGAGTCATCAAGTATGGTAGATGATAAAAACTCAGACAAAATATAAAGTGGGTAGATTGGACGTAGGCAAGCATATCGATGCATTGAATTTTCACATTATAGTAAGATCCTACATGGGTATCCATGCTGACTAGGATGTAGGGTCAGTGGAGATTGCAGTATAGAACTAAGATCATGTTGTTACTGTTGATAATGCTCCTCGCCCACTTCGCCACTTCTAGGTGCTCAAAGCCGATGTCGGTACTGTTGCTTCGTTGCTACACCCTCACTACTAGGAAACAGACTATCTGTGGCGCATGAAAAGGGAACTTCTATGGTGCATATCTTTGTCGCCACTGTTACCTCGCCACTGATAACTACTTCCTGTGGCGCATATGGATATGCGCCACAGAAGTTCCATACTTATGTGGCGCATTCCTTCATATGCGCCATAGGAAGAACTTTTGTGGCGCATTTACGTGTATGCGCCACTAACTATATAATTATATGCGCCACTGATTGTGTAACATATATTCGAAGTAAAATACTTTCCTGGTGTATAATCAGGTATTTATATAGGATTTATACAGGATTTATCCAGATGAGTATAAAATACATTGCACAAGTAGTAGATGTATGAAAACCGACATATATATAATACAAACACTTAGAGCCCGATCGAGATACATATATAGTGTCAAGTGCCAAATTTTTACACAAGCGCCGAATACAAAGTTCATATCATCTCACATTACAAATATGAAGTGGCCATCGCCGCCTACACTAGGATCAAATAGAATACAACTGTGATAATGGTGAGCAAGAGCATTAGCCCGACCAATATCTTCATCCGGTTCTTCTTCCACAAGTGGTTCCTCCACTTGGCTATCGCCTCCTCTCTAGTCGCGTATCCTTTGTAGATGTTGCCCCTGAACTTGTTCACTTGTTTGTGGAAATCCTCCCACTCCTCGTAGACTCCTGGAACCCTACCCATGTACACCACATACCACCTCGTCGCCATTTCTATAGACGACAAGGCATATTAGTAAAAATACAACGAAAAGAATGAATAAAGGGTTCACATCCATATATATATATATGTTCATAGAATATAAAACAAAGGATCCATAAACCTAAAAGTTAGATCATCATAGAAGCAATAAGTTCAACGACAGCATGACCACAAGGTAGTTTAAGTCTAACAATAATGACCATTTCGACCACGAGATAGTAAAGTTTATGACACACACACACTAATACAGCAGGCGTCCATCAAGAATATACACACACTAGATCATGCTAGAGGCACACATCGATCATGATGAAGACTTCCTCTTCTGGCACGACTTCGGGAACGGCAGATAGCCCTCTTTCGTTATCCATGTCCTTGTGTCACCCTGCTTACGGAGGCGTTCTTCGATCTCCCTCTTACTCAACCCTCTGGCTTGTTGTAGGGCACCGCCCGTTGTGTTGACATCTTCAATGATGATTTGCGACAACTTCATCTGAAAGCGATGGAAGTCTTCTGTAAGATCAGCATCGTCGATTTTCGCCAAAGTTTCGGCCCATCCTCGGAGACTAGATGACAGCGTTAGGTTATGGCAATCCCGAACATAGCCTTTAAGGTGATGGAGGACGTAGAAGGCCACCTTGGCACTAGCAGTCGACTTCTTGACGCAGGGGAAGTCGAGCACATGCTTGAACACGTGTTTGCCATCCTTGATACATTCCCCCCTATCTACGAAGGTGCATCCCTTCTTGGTGTAGCCCTCGAGAGCCTCATTGAGAACACCCCTTATTCTAGTGTAGTCTTTCTTCTTCGTCAAACTCCCCGAGTCGAAATACGTGGCTAGCGAATACCTCGGGGCAAGGACGATGAGCATGCAGTATTTGTCTCTGCGCAACACAATTGGAACGGAATGTTGGAAAGAGAGCAAAGGAAAGAAATCTATAAGAAATGCATAAGTTACGGTGACGATGAGCGAGTGTGTGTACTTACTCGGGAAAGAAAGGCAAAAGAAGTGTGCCCTTCCTCTTTTTGTCCACCATGAACTTCTCGAGGTACGCCGTCGCCTTGGTCCGTGTCTCTGATCCTTCGACCAACTGGCTGTCCCGCATGTAGTAGGGATCCACTATCGCGATTTCCGGGGTACTTTCTCTCTTGATCGTGAGCGCCAGATTGAGCGCGTATAGGCGGACCAAGTTATAGTCCAGCCGTTTCGTGAGAAACAGCTTGAATATGTCCTCGAACGCTATGAAGAATATATCCACGGGGGGTTCATCGACGAAGCCCACGTCCAATGGCACCTTGGCCGTGAAAATCGGGTAATTTGGATCGTCCTCTTTAAGAAGGAGGGCCTCTAGTGTCTTGACACCCTTGTGCAAAGTTAACATGGCTCCGACCGCAATGTGGATCATATCCGGAGTCAATATCGGATCACCAGCTACATGCACTCGGGGCAAGCCAAATTGTGTGGATGGTACGACAACGGCGTCCTGACCCCGGATCCTCTTCGGAAGAGGCTGGCTCACACCCTTCTTATTATTATTATTACCTCTCTTCCTGTAGTGCTTCTTCTTCACAACAGTGTCAGCCACTTCCATCTGCTCATCAGTCGCCTTTCGGAGTGTGTTGGGGCTGAAAACCAATCCCGGTTTCTCTTGTGGTGGATCGGCGGCCGGAGGCGTCTCTTGAGAAATACCATGGAAGACCAGGCGCTGCGTGCATGTATTGGGCCGATCAGCTTGATGGTCGTCGCGAGCTGCGAAGGGTTCTTCATCCACAGAAGGCATATCCAATCCTTTGGCGGCGCCGGTGTTGATGAAGTCATCAACGTTGACCAATTCATCATCATCTTCATGGGTGCCATCAAGTGGTGGTGGTAGCGGGGGCGACGGCGGTTGCGGCACAACGTCTTTGCCATGTGGCGGTGCACACGCTGCCAAGAGTTGATGGTGACGGCTGGTGGTGGCGACAACGGCGGCTACTGGCTTCCGAGGTGGTGGTCGGGCGATGATCGGTCGAGAGGTGGCGCCGGTGCTCCCCCCGCAAGACGAATCTGGGTCTTCGGCCATGTCAAGGGCCAGTTGTAGCATTCCCCAAGGGTCTTGTGTTCGTCGGCTCCCTGAGGTTGAAAGGGGGGGTCCATGTCGTCGCACCCTTGCAACACCCGAGCCAACCTGACCCTCATCACATCATCATCCATTGGATCGTTGTGCATCGTGCGGCTCGCCGGTTGTATAAGAGTGCCCTTGGCAACATCCTTCAACTCACCGCCGACATCTTTAAGCAGGAGTACGCAAGAAGTGTCCTAAGGCAAAAACATGTTGTTGGGCCTCATGAGATGGCAACAGTCATATGCATCAAAGGCATAAAGGAGATGACGTGCACAACTAATTAGTTACCTTGGTGATGGCGTGGATCTCAGCTAATGTAGAGACACGGCGGATGCCGGCGGCCGGCCTATCATCATCTGCAATCTCCCGCTTGGGTGCCTCACGAAGCACCACCGCCGTCGGCTGCACCTTATTGGTATCTTTGGCGGGAGGGGGGCGTCGGTGTGACCAAAACGAGGGGCTGCGTCCCAACGTTGACGGCCGGAAGGGTCACCATGTCCAGCGACATGGTAACATTGATGCCCGAGTTGCTGCCGCTTAAGCTGGGCAGATGTATCGGCCCCTGTCGACCTCCCGCATTCCAAGCAGTAAGCCCCTCGAAAAACCAAGGGGGGATCATCGAGCGGAGCTTCTCTTCCACTAACTTGTCCACCATTTTCTGGTCAACCGCCTTCTTCTCCAGTGTCTGGACCTTCATCTTCAGCTCTGCAACAGCTGCTTTATCCTGGTTCTTCCTCTCCCTTCTTTTCTTGGCGTCCTCTTTGTAGAACTCCTTGAACTTCATGCTTGTACCGAAGCCAGACACACGGCCAGCGGAGGACGGCGGCAACCCCTTGTCCCTCTTCTTGTAAGTATTGGTCGCCCTGTTGAAAACCGTGTCCCACGGCTCCGTCGAATCCTGGGACGACTCTGTGGCAGTAGCGTTCAGTTCCTCCTCCTGCAGAGACAAGGAAAGGTGAACCCATTTAGATTCTTGGCTTCATTATCTTAATTAGAACGCAATAGACTTGAGATCGGCGATAAATTCCTTACCAGATTCTTCTTGAATTCTTGCACCTCCGGATCGTCGGTGATGAACTCCCATGTTTCCTTGTCCAGGTAGTAGCGGGCCCGAACAAATTGCCTAAGCTGCAAGTCCGTGATTTTAAGCCAAGGGTTGTCTTTACCAAGGCGTTCAAGCTCGGCGTCCTCCTTGTCCCAAATGGCCTGTTTCCCCTGTAACCGCCGCTTCCAAGGTGGTGGTTACCTATGTTCTGTTCCCGCATACTCCTTCCCCATTGAGTCCATTTTATAGCGTCAGCGGTAGCTATATCCGCCTTGAATATCCTAAACTCCTCTTCATCGAGCATCGGATTTTTCTTACTAATAACCTCCCAGCTTTCACCTTTGTCAATGCTATTCTTCACCCAGGTTTTCCAGCTGCTCAAGGCGTTGCTCATCTTCGTGAGGGCTAGTCTATTCACCGGGTTCTTATTTCTCTCGAGGTTTCTAAACTGCTCTGGGAATACGCTTGTGAAGCTTCTTAAGGAGGTTATCGACCAAAGCTGCATGGTCAGCATGTCTGATGTACTTCGTGTTGATCAACATGCTTTCCCGGACGATGCACCTGAGTTGCAGGTCGTACCCTTTAGCAATCGCCTCTGGCGCAGTGGGTTGGCCACTTTCTGTGACCTTAGTGAACTCATTGCAGATGGTGGCGAGCACTGGCACCTTCCGCTCCTTCTGTTCCTTCTTCTTCTTCTTCTTCTTCTTCTTCTTCTTCTTCTTCTGAGAAGCGGCCGGGTTGCCGCTACCGCCATCCGTCCTCTCGCCGCCATCGGTGCGGGCGCCGCCATCAGTGGTGTCATCCTCTTCGCCGGCGCCTTCACTAGTTCCATCGTAGTCGTCTTCGTCCCCCTCGTAATCAGGATCTCCGCCCTCATTGGCCCCAGCAGCTCTGGCGACGGTCGCCTACTCCTCCGGTGGTGGTGTCATCCTCATCGCCTCCTCCTCCTCCTCCTGTTGGGACCCCTGCCAGAATGACTGGTTGGCCTATCTAGCTTGTTCTTCAACGCTGATCATGTTCTTAGAAGGGCTAGGCTCCTTGTTGCCCGACATGTTTGCACTACTCTATTTAAAAGAGGCAAAATGTTAGCACAAATCTCGGTTGAAAAATTCGGCATGACCTTTGCTAATTTTTTGACCTAGGAGTGCCCATTTCTCAACCGAAACGGAAGTGAATCGACACTTCGGGAGAAATGGGCAACTCAAATGAAATCCCTACAAGAAAAAACACCCCATCCCCATATTGACAACCCCATCCCCATATAACAGCAGCACCATATAGCATATAACAGCACCATGTAACAGGAGCACCATATGACAACACCATATAGCATACAACAGCAGCACCATGCATGTAATTGTGCACTGCCCTTCTCTGGATCAAGCCAGGCACTACTCTGTCAAAGCCAGGAACAACAATACTAGTAGCACATAAGGTGTCCTATTTTTATTCTTATTCTTATACAATCACTCAAAAACAGGGATTCTTTTAAACCATCATTTTTATAATCAATTGCAATTACCCTTCACTCAATGACAAAGATATTTTAGACCATCATGTTGTGATTCCTCTGTACAACACAATCTGCATGCATTTCCTTTATAACCATTTTTTTATAAAAAAACAAAGAAAAACATGCATAACAGGTTATGATGAAGGTAGCCCTGTTATGCTCGGATTAGTAGGTTGTAGCACCAGAAGTGCCATAGTTGTTTCCGAAATGACAATGCGCTGCAAGTAAGAAGCTTAGTTAGCTATGGTACTATACACATTTCTTTCTTGGGTCACCAAAAAGGTTATTTGTCGCTGTTCAGTATCAATATGTAAGTTTAGTCGATGAATCTAAAGAGTTTATATCAATAACTGAGCTTCCCGTATTCTAGAAATAAGAGCAAACTTCATGCGCTCTACAAAAGATAAGCGAGCTTCCCAGAAATTATGAAAAGAGTTATTACATATCCTACTTTTGTGAAACAATAAGTACCCAGATGATCTAGATTCACAACAAACTCAAAACACTTCGATCTTGAATCACAAACATCATGCACTAAATAAGGGGAAAAGGTCGGCCACAACTAACAATAAATGGTCTTGAAAATAACTTCGTGGCCTTGTGCTGGCAGCAAATAATATTTGGCACGGTGAATGATTCCAGCTTAAGTTCCCACACAAGCAGTGTGATTTTCCAGTCTTGCAACTAGAGTGCTATACCTTCTTCTGTCAAGAACAGCTGGAAGTGGTACGGCTTAAATATATGAAATTGACTTGATTCAAAAACTAGCACTATCTTGTCTTGCTACTATACAAATGCTACACATCCGAAGCGTGTCCACTGATCTGTGGGACAACTTGAATTCTAAAGCTTTATTCTTTCTCTATTGTTTTCTAGTCATCAGAATATCAGACAATCCATGTGAACCAAGCTCTTGGTCATGAGTGATGACTGGTTCCTAAATTCTTATACAAAATTTCAGCAACACTAATACTTCCATAATTTTGCAACCTGAATGCCCTAGGGTATGGACATCAAAGATTTTTCTAAACACACAGACCAATTGAAGTACCAAGACAAGCAATGGAAGTGCAGAGGAAGGGTGGGGGAGTGAGGGGGCGAACCGTACGTGTGCACTGCGGTGGTCGTCGACGACGAGGGTGGAGGCGGTGCTCGTGCTGCGGGCGGGGCGGCGGTGGGCCTCCTCCTCCACGGGCTCTAGCGCGGTGATGGCAGCCGGGCCTCCTCCTCCACGGGCTTCAGCGCGGCGGTGGCGGCTCCTGCAGCAAGGGCTAGCGCGGCTCCTCCTCCGGCGGTGGCTAGGGCTCCGGTGAGACGAGGGTTTGCACGTGGGCGAAAGATCGATTGGCTAAGTGTGGAAGAGAGAGAAAGGGGGGATTAGGGGGAGAGGACGAACCGTTCTGTTGTTAAGTGTCAAAGTTCTGTGGCGCATTCCCACAGAATGCGCCACATAAGTTGGAACATCTATGGCGCATTCTGAAGGAATGCGCCACAGAACTTCTTGACATAGTAAAACCCATGGCGTCTCGTAGTATGATAAGATCTGATACTTGTCCTAGTGGTCTTGCTCGCTTGCTCTCACCTGGGGCAGCCAGGTTCGAATCCTGGCTGTCTCACACATTTTTTTCTTTTTTTTTAAATATTTTTAATTACATACATATGCATATTTATTCAAAAAAAAGTAAGAACATATACATATATGCATATTTATTCGCATATGCATATTTATTCAAAAAAAGCAAGAACATATACATATATGCATATTTATTCAAAAAAAGCAAGAACACATATGCATATTTATTCATACATATATATTTGTGTGTTTGCTTTGTCACACACAAATGTGAATTTGTATACCCACACGATTATCACATTATATGTTTTAGTCTCTAACTAATACCCACACGAATTAATAGACCAAAAAGTCACACAATTGCTAGTGTCTCTTCACAATCTTCTTGCCCCTTTTCATCGCGGTTGAATACTTTAGCCCGTGCACTTTGAGATTTGTTCTTGTGAATGGACAACCTTTAGTAGGCAGTGTGGTCTTCCTTCTTACTTTAGTAGTAGTAGGCATGTCGAAGTACTTGTCGAATTCCTCTTCGATCTTCGGGTCGCCGTTTTTGTCGAAGTTTTGCTCGTTGGCGGCTCCTTCCATTCCGATGATGCTCCTCTTGCCCCTCCTAACTACAACATGGTTGGGCTTTGACAGGTTGGTAATAAAAAAGCATTGATCAACTTGGCTAGCGAGTACCCAAGGCTCATTTTTTGCGGAGGCGTTCTTTGTTGATTTGGCATCTGGTATAACCATTGTGGTGAAATAGCGGCCTTCTTTTTCCATGTTCTTGGCCCATCGAACACGGAACATCGGTACGATCTCTCCACAGTAGTCGAGCTCCCATATCTCCTCGATCCTTCCGTAGAATCTTTCCATCACAGTAGTCTCGTCATCAGCAAAGGATAACATAATTACTCCTGAGTTTTGATATTCACTATTCTTGTCCTTTTCCTCGGTGTAGAATCTGTAACCGTTTATGTCGTATGACGGATAGGTCCTTAGGTTGTGCCCTGGGCCCTGCGACAAGGAGAATATGAGTTTTTGATCTTCCGTAGAAGGCATCTGTGGGGGATTGTCCAGTTGCCTTTTCTTGAACCAACCCATGAAGCTGGAGTTGTGCTCTCTGGTTACGTCTCCCTTCTTCCTCGGCCGGCCCTGGTCGACGTACTCCTGATCGATTAAGCTTCTGTGCTCTTCGACCCAAGGGCCGACCACTTCAATGTGTTGTAGCGCGACTCGGTGTGCCCTTTCAAAATCAGTGCGTCGACCATCAATGCCGACATGTAGTGAGCGGCAGCCCTCGCGGTGACCATATCCACCGAGCCTGCCGAGGTGCTTCTTTGTGGGTATTCCAACATCCTCGTTCTCGGTGGTTAGATAATTCTAGCAGAAGGAGATGCACTCGTAGATCAGAAAGCCCTTGGCTATGCTTCCATCTGGACGAGACCTGTTGCGAACGAATCCTTTGATGACACTGTTTAGCCTTTCAAACGTATCATGTTGTGCAGGAATGTCGGCCCGAGCTGGATGGTGTCGTCCACGACATGTACAAGCAGATGCACCATGATGTCGAAGAATGCGGGCGGGAAGTAAATCTCAAGCTCGCGTAGTATCATCACGATCTCTTCCTTTAGCCTGTCGAGCTGCTTCACACCGATCGACATCCTAGATATGACGTCGAAAAAGTTACAGAGGCCAAACAACGTCTCACGGACATGCTCGTCCATTATCCCATGGACCGCAACGGGGAGTATCTGCGTCATCAGCACGTGACAGTCGTGAGACTTCATACCGCTGAATCTCTTCTTCGCCGCGTCCAGATATATCTGCTTATCTTCCCCGAGTAACCGTGAGGAACTTTCACTCCTAAGAGGCACCTGAAAAACTGCTCGAGCTCCTCCAGACTCAGAGTGAAGCAGGCAGCGCGAAGCACCACCTCATTCTTCTTAACTCTTTTGCGGCGACCTTGAGTCCCTTCCTGATGATGTTGATCATCATCATCATCATCATCATCATCATCACTATTAGGGTACTGAAGATCTTTCTTTATGCCAAGAAATTTAAGGTCCTTTCTTGCTTTCGGGCCATCCTTGGTCCTCTCCGGCATGTTCAGTAGAGTGCCAAGCAGACTCTCAGTAATGATCTTTGTGATGTGCATTACATCGAGGCTATGGGGAGTGTGAAGGACCTTCCAATACGGCAGGTCCCAGAAAACAGACCTTGCTTTCCATACACCCAGCAGCGGCTTTGTCCTCGGTCGTTTTTTCCAGGCGCAGGGCAATCTACCCAATTATTCAAAAGCTCCTCGATTTCTTCGCCGCTCCTCGGACGCGGGGCTCTTTCGAGCTTGTCCTTACCATTGAACAGGTCACCATGTTTTCTCCACGGGTGATCCATGTGGAGCCACTTTCGAGTACCTTGGAACACGGTTTTCAAAGACCCGGGATCCCTTGGTAGCTGGAGATACGGTGTCTCATCCATGCACTTGATGCATGCATTGTGTCCGTGGTTCACCTGGGCCGATACATATGCGTAACCAGGATACTCCTGCACGGTCGTGAGCAACGCGGCTCTCAGATGGAAATATTCTTTAGTGTAGGCGTCCCACGTACGGGCCGGCGTCTCCCACAAGCTGGCTAACTCCTCTCTCAATAGCCCGAGATACAGATGCATATCAATACCTGGTTGTTTCGGCCCCTGAATAAGAATGCTCATGTGTACATACCTTTGCTTCATGCATAGCCACGGGGGGAGGTTGTATGGCCATACAAACACGCGCCAGGTGCTATGCGTGCTACTCTGGCTTCCAAAAGGATTGAGTCCATCGGTGCTCATACCCAGCCTGACGTTCCTTGCATCGCCCCCGAACTCTTCGAACTCGATGTCTAATGCGTTCCACTAGCTAGCGTCTGAAGGGTGTGTCAGGATCTTGCCCTTCTCTGGATCATCTTCGGGTTTCTCTCTTTCCGCATGCCATTGCATTAGCTTTGCTTCCTTAGGATCTACGAAATATCGCTACAGACGAGGGGTGATAGGAAAGTACCATACCACTTTTCGAGGAACTTTCTTGTTCCCTCTCTTGTACCATCCTTGGCCACACACCGGACAAGTGGTTCTATCCGCGTACTCGTTTTGATAAAGTGCGCAATCATTGATGCATGCATGGTATTTAATGTGTGGTAGGTCGAGAGGGCACACGATTTTCTTGGCCTCCTCGATACTTGTTGGCAATGTGTTCCCCTTAGGAAGTCGGTCGTGCCAGTCTTCCATGTTCGCGTTGAAGCTCACATCGGTCCATTTGTGTTCGGCCTTCATCTCTAGAGCCTTGAGCGTTATACTCAAACGTGTATCCTCGGGCCGACACCCAGGATACAATGGAGTCATCCCGTCTACCTCCATTTGGGCCAGCTTGGCTTTCTCTCTGGCTGCAGCTTTGTCGTTGCTCGTCTCCTTGAGGAGCAGTTCTTGAACATGAGGGTCATGCAAGATCGAAGTTAGCAGCGTCTGTGTGTTCGCGTCTTCTCCTTCTTCATGATCATGCCCGTCGTCATCTCCTTCTCCATGCTGATCATGCCCGCCGGCATCTCCTTCGTCATGATGATCATGCCCGCTGGCATCTCCTTCGTCATGATGATCATGCCCGGTAGACTCTTCGTCTTCTCGCCTGCCCACGTCTTCATGACCACCACCATGTCCTGCTGGCGCCTCATTGAGGTCGCGCATGAAACCGCGCCTAAGCAGGTGACCCTCCAATTGTCCAGATTCAGGGTCGATCCAGCGCTACAGTTTGCATGTTTGACATGGACATCTTATCATGGCCTTGTTGTTCAGAATCATGTCCTCCTTCGCGCCTTTCTTGTACCTAGCAATTCGACCTTCGCTCATCGTGAGGACCATGGTTGCCTGAGCGGTCAAAACAGAGAGTATAGGTGAGAACCACACCATATGAACACACACATGCATGAATGCTAGCCGGAAAAAATTCGGTATGACCTTTCCTAAAATCAGGACATATGGGTAGTGCAAAAATTTGCCAAAATGGAAATGAATCAACATTTCGGCAAACATCGATGCAACCACACCGGCAGGGCCCGACAACAACAAGCAAACTACAAAAAACTTCCTCCCATTGCAAACATTCATGCACCACACACAAGCATCGTCTCGCCATGGATCGCACACACACACCGCCCGCGCGACAAGCTTCACCTACATGTTCATGATGGCCAAGTACTCACCTAGCTATAGTATACACAATAATAGCGAGATGAGACCGCACGATGAGAGAGTATGGACAAATAGATCTACAATGCAAGTTGGTGGAGAGGAAATTAGTAAACAAATAGAGAGATGTGAGAGAGAAAAGTAAGGAACTTTTAGATCTAGAAGTTGGAGCGAAGCTTCTACTTACCAATCTATGGATTAAAGTAGGTTTAGATATAAGAAAATGGAGAAACTATGGGCAAGATGGGGTGTGAGGGAGGAGGAAGACGAGTTGGGAGGAGGTAGAGATGTGAAATGGGTGGTGGTGGGATAGATAGATAAGAAAGCTAGCTCTCATGTCACCTTTTTAACATATGGATCTGGACGCCCTCATCTGTGGCGCATATGGAGGAAATGCGCCACAGATGCTGAAACTTCTATGGCGCATTTCTACCATGTGTGCCACAGAAGTGGGTGAATAAGATTCCCTCTGTGGGGCCCACACCCAAGTTCTGTGGCGCATATGCCAACGTGCGCCACAGAACTTGGGTGAATTAGATTCCGTGGTGGGGCCCTCCTCCAGGTTCTGTGGCGCATGAGGAAATATGCGCCACAGAAGAGGAAACTTATGTCGCGCATATTACAGAATACGCCATAGAACTTGGATCATCCCCCCCCCCCCCGCCGGCCGGTCCCACCAATCTTCTATGGCGCATGCTCTGGAAAATGCGCCACAGAACTTCCAAACTTCTGTGGCGCATGCTTCCCAGTGCGCCACTGATGTATTCCTGTGGCGCACAGATTGCCCTATGCGCCACTGAACATCTTGTCTATCTATAGGTTCTTTCCTAGTATTGATGACTCTAGATATGGTTCATGAGAAGAACACACATGCAATGACACTGGTGGATCCATGTGTGGTTTATGAGAGGAACAGACATGCAATGACACTGGTTGTGGTTCATGAAAAGAACAAACATGCAATGACACTGGTGGATCCATATGTGGTTTGTGAGAAGAACAGACATGCGGTGACTCTATATGTGGTTCATGAGAAGAATAGACATGCAATGACACTAGTGTATCCGAATGTGGTTTGTGAGAAGAACAGACATGCAATGACACTGGGTGTGGTTAATGAAAAGAACAGACATGCAATGGTACTGGTGGATCCATGTGTGGTTTGTTTATAAGAACACACATGCAATGACACTAGTGGATCCATGTGTGGTTTGTTTAGAGGAATAGACATGCAATGACACTAGATCTGGAAAGAACAGACATGCAATGACTCTAGATGTGGAAAGAACACACATCTAGTGACACTGGTGGATCCATATGTGGTTTGTGGAAAGAACAGACATGCAATGACTCTAGATGTGGTTAATGATAAGAACACAGATGCAATGACACTGGTGGATCCTTATGTGGTTTGTGAGAAGAACAGACATGCAATGACTCTAGATGTCCTTCATGAGAAGAACGGACATGCAATGTCACTAGTGTATCCTTATGTGGTTTGTGAGAAGAACAATGACACTAGTGTGGTTCATCAAAAGAACACACATCTAGTGACACTGGTGGATCCATATGTGGTTTGTGGAAAGAACAGACATGCAATGACACTGGGTGTGGTTCATGAAAAGAACACACATCCAATGACACTGGTGGATCCATGTGTCGTTTGTGAGAAGAATACAAGTGCAATGACACTGGGTGTGGTTCATGAAAAGAACACACATCCAATGACACTTGTGGATCCTTATGTGGTTTATGAGAACATACAATCAATGACACTGTGTGTGGTTCATGAAAATAACACACATCCAATGACAATGGTGTATCCTTATGTGGTTTGTGAGAAGAATAGACATGCAATGACTCTAGATGTGGTTCATGAGAAGAACAGACATGCAATGACACTAGTGTATCCATATGTGGTTTGTGAGAAGAACAGACATGCAATGACACTGGGTGTGGTTCATGAAAAGAACATACATGCAATGGTACTGGTGGATCCATGTGTGTTTTGTTTAGAAGAACACACATGCAATGACACTAGTGGATCTATGTGTGGTTTGTTTAGACGAACAGACATGCAATGACACTGGGTGTGGTTCATGAAATGAACAGACATGCAATGACACTGGTGGATCCTTATGTGTTTCATGAAAAGAATAGACATGCAATAACTCTGGTGGATCCATATGTGGTTCATGGAAAGAACAGACATGCAATGACTCTAGCTGTGGTTCATGACAAGAAAAAACATCCAATGACACTGGTGGATCCATGTGTGGTTTGTGAGAAGAACAGACATATGATGACACTGGGTGTGGTTCATGAGAAGAACACACATCCAATGACACTGGTGGATCCATGTGTGGTTTGTGAGAAGAACACACATGCAATGACACTGGGTGTGGTTCATGAATAGAACACACATCCAATGACATTGGTGGATCCTTATGTGCTTTGTGAAAAGAACAGACATGCAATGACTCTATATGTGGTTCATGAGAAGAACACACATGCAATGACACTGGTGGATCCATGCGTGGTTTATGAGAGGAACGTACATGCAATGACACTAGTTGTGGTTCATGAAAAGAACAAACATGCAATGAGACTGGTGGATCCATATGTGGTTTGTGAGAAGAACAGACATGTGATGACTCTAGATATGGTTCATGAGAAGAACAGACATGCAATGACACTAGTGTATTCGTATGTGGTTTGTGAGAAGAACAGACATGCAATGACACTGGGTGTGGTTCACGAAAAGAACAAACATGCAATGATACTAGTGGATCCATGTGGGGTTTGTTTAGAAGAACACATCCAATGACACGAGCGGATCCATGTGTGGTTTGTTTAGAGGAACAGAATGCAATGACACTAGGTGTGGTTCATGAAAAGAACAGACATGCAATCACACTGGTGGATCCTTATGTGGGTTGTTAGAAGAACATACATGCAATGACTCTAGATGACGTTCATGAGAAGAATAGACACGCAATGACACTGGTGTATCCTTATGTTTTTCATGAGAAGATCAGACATGCAATGACACTGGGTGTGGTTCATGAAAAGAACACACATCCAGTGACACTGGTGGATCCATATGTGGCTTGTGGAAAGAATAGACATCCGATGACACTGGGTGTGGTTCATGAGAAGAACACACATCCAATGACACTGGTGGATCCTTATGTGGTTTGTGAGAAGAAAACACATGCAATGACACTGGGTGTGGTTCATGAAAAGAACACACATCCAAGGACACTGGTGGATCCTTATGTGGTTTGTGAGAAGAAAAGACATGCAATGACTCTAGATGTGGTTCATGAGAAGAACACACATGCAATGACACTGGTGGATCCATGTGTGGTTTATGAGAGGAATAGACATGCTATGACACTGGTTGTGGTTCATGAAAAGAACAGACATGCAATGACACTGGTGGATCCATATGTGGTTTGTGAGAAGAACAGACATGCGATGACTCTAGATGTGGTTCATGAGAAGAACAGACATGCAATTACACTAGTGTATCCGTATGTGGTTTGTGAGAAGAACAGACATGCAATGACACTGGGTGTGGATCATGAAAAGAACAAACATGCAATGATACTCGTGGATCCATGTGCGGTTTGTTTAGAAGAACACACATGCAATGAACACATGCAATGACACTGGTGGATCCATGTGTGGTTTGTTTAGAGGAACAAAGATGCAATGACTCTAGGTGTGGTTCATGAAAAGAACAAACATGCAATGACACTAGTGGATCCTTATGTGGTTTGTGAGAAGAACAAACATGCAATAACTCTAGATGTCATTCATGAGAATAATATACATGCAATGACACTGGTGTATCCTTATGTGGCTCATGAGAAGAACACACGTGCAATGACACTGGGTGTGGTTCATGAAAAAAACACATCCAGTGACACTGGTGGATCCATATGT
The DNA here is from genome assembly GCA_910589775.1 of Avena eriantha. Lineage (NCBI taxonomy): Eukaryota > Viridiplantae > Streptophyta > Magnoliopsida > Poales > Poaceae > Avena > Avena eriantha. The sequence goes on from OU342743.1 coordinate 140,457,085, forward strand.
GGTTTTTGGAAAGAACAGACATGCAATGACTCTAGATGTGGTTCATGAGAAGAACACACATGCAATGACACTGGTGGATCCTTATGTGGTTTGTGAGAAGAACAAACATGCAATGACTCTAGATGTCGTTCATGAGAAGAACGGACATGCAATGACACTAGTGTATCCTTATGTGGTTTGTGAGAAGAACAATGACACTGGGTGTGGTTCGTGAAAAGAACACACATCCAGTGACTCTGGTGGATCCGTATGTGGTTTGTTGAAAGAACAGACATGCAATGACACTGGGTGTGGTTCATGAAAAGAACACACATCCAATGACAGTGGTGGAGCCATGTGTGGTTTGTGAAAAGAACACACATGCAATGACACTAGGTGTGGTTCACGAAAAGAACACACATCCAATGACACTGGTGGATCCTTATGAGGTTTATGAAAAGAACAAACATCCAATGACAATGTGTGTGGTTCATGAAAAGAACACACATCCAATGACACTGGTGGATCCTTATGTGGTTTGTGAGAAGAACATAAATGCAATGACTCCAGATGTGGTTCATGAGAAGAACAGACATGCAATGACACTGGTGAATCCTTATGTGTATTGTGAGAAGAACATACATGCGATGACTCTAGATGTGGTTCATGAGAAGAACAAACATGCAATGACACTGGTGTATCCATATGTGTTTTGTGAGAAGAACATACTTTCAATGACACTAGGTGTGGTTCATGAAAAGAACAGACATGCAATGGTACTGGTGGATTTATGCGTAGTTTGTTTAGAAGAACACACATGCAATGACCACATGCAATGACATTGGTGGATCATGTGTGGTTTGTTTAGAGGAACAGACATGCAATGACACAGGGTGTGGTTCATGAAAAGAACAGACATGCAAGGACTCTGGCGGATCCATATGTGGTTTGTGGAAAGAATACACATGCAATGACTCTAGCTGTGGTTCATGAAAAGAACACACATCCAATGACACTGGTGGATCCATGTGTGGTTTGTGAGAAGAATAGACATCCGATGACACTGGGTGTGGTTCATGAGAAGAACACACATCCAATGACACTCGTGGATCCATGTGTGGTTTGTGAGAAGAAAACACATGCAATGACACTGGGTGTGGTTCATGAAAAGAACACACATCCAAGGACACTGGTGGATCCTTATGTGGTTTGTGAGAAGAAAAGACATGCAATGACTCTAGATGTGGTTCATGAGAAGAACACACATGCAATGACACTGGTGGATCCATGTGTGGTTTATGAGAGGAATAGACATGCAATGACACTGGTTGTGGTTCATGAAAAGAACAGACATGCAATGACACTGGTGGATCCATATGTGGTTTGTGAGAAGAACAGACATGCGATGACTCTAGATGTGGTTCATGAGAAGAATAGACATGCAATTACACTAGTGTATCCATATGTGGTTTGTGAGAAGAACAGACATGCAATGACACTGGGTGTGGATCATGAAAAGAACAAACATGCAATGATACTCGTGGATCCATGTGCGGTTTGTTTAGAAGAACACACATGCAATGAACACATGCAATGACACTGGTGGATCCATGTGTGGTTTGTTTAGAGGAACAAAGATGCAATGACTCTAGGTGTGGTTCATGAAAAGAACAAACATGCAATGACACTAGTGGATCCTTATGTGGTTTGTGAGAAGAACAAACATGCAATAACTCTAGATGTCATTCATGAGAATAATATACATGCAATGACACTGGTGTATCCTTATGTGGCTCATGAGAAGAACACACGTGCAATGACACTGGGTGTGGTTCATGAAGAAAAACACATCCAGTGACACTGGTGGATCCATATGTGGTTTGTGGAAAGAACAGACATGCAATGACTCTAGATGTGGTTCATGAGAAGAACACACATGCAATGACACTGGTGGATCCTTATGTGGTTTGTGAGAAGAACAAACATGCAATGACTCTAGATGTCGTTCATGAGAAGAACGGACATGCAATGACACTAGTGTATCCTTATGTGGTTTGTGAGCAGAACAATGACACTGGGTGTGGTTCGTGAAAAGAACACACATCCAGTGACCCTGGTGGATCCGTATGTGGTTTGTTGAAAGAACAGACATGCAATGACACTGGGTGTGGTTCATGAAAAGAACACACATCCAATGACAGTGGTGGAGCCATGTGTGGTTTGTGAAAAGAACACACATGCAATGACACTAGGTGTGGTTCACGAAAAGAACACACATCCAATGACACTGGTGGATCCTTATGAGGTTTATGAAAAGAACAAACATCCAATGACAATGTGTGTGGTTCATGAAAAGAACACACATCCAATGACACTGGTGGATCCTTATGTGGTTTGTGAGAAGAACATAAATGCAATGACTCTAGATGTGGTTCATGAGAAGAACAGACATGCAATGACACTGGTGAATCCTTATGTGTATTGTGAGAAGAACATACATGCGATGACTCTAGATGTGGTTCATGAGAAGAACAAACATGTAATGACACTGGTGTATCCATATGTGTTTTGTGAGAAGAACATACTTTCAATGACACTAGGTGTGGTTCATGAAAAGAACATACATGCAATGGTACTGGTGGATTTATGCGTAGTTTGTTTAGAAGAACACACATGCAATGACCACATGCAATGACATTGGTGGATCATGTGTGGTTTGTTTAGAGGAACAGACATGCAATGACACAGGGTGTGGTTCATGAAAAGAACAGACATGCAAGGACTCTGGCGGATCCATATGTGGTTTGTGGAAAGAATACACATGCAATGACTCTAGCTGTGGTTCATGAAAAGAACACACATCCAATGACACTGGTGGATCCATGTGTGGTTTGTGAGAAGAATAGACATCCGATGACACTGGGTGTGGTTCATGAGAAGAACACACATCCAATGACACTGGTGGATCCATGTG